>JAVTVY010046986.1:0-24543 GCA_036873755.1 Hanleya hanleyi | reverse complement strand
GGGAATCTATTTCGGGAGAAACGGCTAGTCGGTTTTGACTTAACCCGTTTTTCTTTGGGGTGAGACATCCAGTCTACAGTGGGCAAGCCTAGTTTCACATTGAGGTCCCTTCCAAGGCCAAGTCAACACGGACCCGGACACTGGAAGAGGACACGAGGATAAAGTCATCTTTAATCCGGAAGGCGAATTAGGACTCCAGAACAGAACCTGGGACTCCAGCATTCATCGGGATGACAGTAGAGACCGGACCAGACGACAGGACCGGACACTTACTGAACATATTCGACTCTACAGGAGTTGGACTCCGACTCCCGATTGTCGTCACTTTCTCGACGTCTCCAGAGACCCTTGTCCAGTTTCGCCTCGATGATCATGGCGGTCCAGGGATATTTCCAGGGACCCCACGGATTATGTAGTACGGCTACATTCAAGCGGCAAGCAGGTTTTCCGGCATATGGAACCTGCACCGAGAACCAGACCATCAACACCATGACCCAGAGGCCCGTGGGATGGAACTACAGTCTACTACTCACCCGGGACCTAGCACAGTTTTGGCTAGCTCCAGGTACTCCTCATTACAGTTTCTCAACTACAACTGATCCTGAGCGCAAGAACAAGCAATCTAAGGATGCTCGTCCCGGAACATCTTCACCCCCCTTCCAGAGTGGCGATGCCTGAGTCAGTTTCAACCAAGCACATAGAACTTCACATTCACTGATGCGGAATTCATAGCTTAGAGGGGGCCATTAGTCCGGCAACAGATAGCCGACACATCACATGGATACCACGACAGACAAGCAACGCATCATCTTCCTTAGGGATATCTACGCTAGAAGGCGGTCCCCCTTGGAGGTTGCGGTTGTACATCACATCAGCATTGATTACGAACGTTCAGTACGGTCGTCAGTTGCGTCAAGTTTGGGGGGGAGCAAGATTCCAGTCACTGTCTTCTAGAAACATCAACACTGGTCCTAGCAGCACGGTATCAGCAATACCATGTCACAACACCATGTGGTTCACATCACTTCAGGGTTCCCGCCGACAGTTTTCTCCAAGTCCTACAAGGTACTACAACCGGAAGATCACTTTTCCACGGGGACACCGGGACCCGCAACGGCCGAACCCCCACGTCTGCTACGGTCCAGAATTTCCTTGCAGACCAGGGTTTTTTCTCCAGGACCAATTGTACAGACAAGGACAGCAGCAAGCTACTATTTACTGTACAGTCGCATCAAGCCCGGAGAATGTACTATAGTAGGGGACCTGTGGCCAACACTGTTTCTGTTCCAGCAACAGCTGGGTTTTTTTTTTTTCCTTCTGCATCTGTATCAGGGCAGGGAATCTCAGTCAAGCAGTACACAGGGGTATCACTCAGCATCATCCAGGGTTGTCAAGTTCACCCACGGAACCGACTACATTCCAGCATTTCAGCTTTCCATGGTCTTCACCTTACAGTCTCGCCGAACACATCAATTACCACCCAAGGAGACCTGGATGTGGTACTAGGGCATTCTTACGCCTGCCATTCGAACCAGTTCTACCAACTGCAGTCAACATCCTGTCCTGCAAGACAGCTCCATGACAGTCTTCACTACGCAATCAGAGCATTGCGCAGTAGAACCTAGTTCCTTGACAGGGATGATAGACTGAGCAACCAGAACCTTTCATCCCATCCCGGATTTCGTCATTAGAACGATTCCACACGTCAGGGACCAGACGTCCAAAGACTGTACCAGATTCCAGCGCTAACAGATTTCGTGTACCTGCTGGAGGAGAAGAGGTTTTTATATCCAGTCAGAGGCCTAGAGCACTCTTTATAGAACCGACAAGAGGTTCCAGCTGTCTTCCTCTCTCATCACTTCTAACAGACCCATCAGCGGACATCACTAGTCCATGATCACCGTCTGGGTTGAAGAAGACTGCCGACTGGTTTAACCAACTCGCCATCAACGCTCCTTCTCCTTTATGGAGACATCGTCTCACAAGATAGAGCCAGTGTGACGTCCGGGCCACTTTGGGGAAAACTTATCGTTGAACGATACTTTTGACACCTGCGCTTGGACGATCAATTCAACTCATGCTGATTGCTATCTTCAGACATGTCTGTACAGACAGATAGGATGACTACACTGGACCTATAGCTACAGCCCAGGGTATAGTCTACCACTCCTATCAAAAAAGGGGGGGGCACCGATCAAGCAAGCAAGATCCCGACAATCCGGTAAGTATAGAAGACATACCATGCCAGAGACGAAGGGACTTCAAGACATCACGATGGCATCTGATTATCTAGCTAAGTATGCGAGCAAACGATGGAACAGAGTCCACCTCTCGCCGCATTACTTGTAATACCTTGAGCTCCCTACGCTTCTATACGACACGGGAATTATCAGGATATTATTAAGCATATTAGATTTACAAAATCAGAACAAGGCGTGCTCCGCTTAATCCAAAAGCAAGTCACAAGGCCGGCTACCCAACCTCCTCTGTTGGGAGTCTGGCATTTAAGTGATAACAGGTGAAGATTTGGGACACAAACATTAAACATTTATAAATAATGTTGTTGGTGTTTGTTACCAAATCAAACCTGTTATCAACGTTGATTTGCCCAACCCATCCTCCCCTCTTTGCTCGGCCTTGACTCAAAACAGGTCTTGCTCAACATGGGAAAAAGAGTGATGGACATGCGCCGAGTGCACGCCACCTGGCGGACGATCGACGCAGCGATCAAGGGAGATAATTTTGTTTGCAGGAGATCTCCAAATGGAGGATATTGGCATTTAAGTGATAACAGGTTTGATTTGGTAACAAACACCAACATTATTTATAAATGTTTAATGTTTATGAGTGACTGTCCATTTTTACTCCTCGGCCGTTTTGGCCTCGGGGTATTGTCGTTGCCATGTCCTTCTGTCCGTTACCGCATTTTAAGCAAAACCGCTTGAGACACAACCATCAAATTTTGAACACTTATTTATGTAGTGCTAAACCAGATGCCTGTCGAAATTGGCTCCCCTCGGTCCATATTTTACAGAGTTATGCCCCTTCACAGATATATTAATTTCTATTTCTGTCCTATATGCTTGAATGTAACTAACTATATCTGCAGAACTGTGTTCGATATATAGCTATTGTATTTTGAAAACTTATTTATATTGTTGTATTCTATAAGCCGCAAAAATTACTCAAATCAGCCCTTATTTTAGAGAGTTATGCCCCTTTTCCAGTGCAGTTATCTCTGATTTTGTGATATATGTGCTTAAATGTAACCAGATATACATGTATATAATTAACTGTGTTCTTAAAGTTTGAAACTGCAGTCAAAATAGAATGCTGTAGAAAGTCAAGAAGGCTATTTGTTATTTTTATACGCTCGTCAAATTTGACGGGACGTATTATGATATGGCGTCGTCCGTCCGTCCGTCCGTTAATTTTTTCTCGTCAACGCAACTCGTCCTAGAGTTTTCAGTGGATGCTTCGAAATTTGGTACACATGATCGGTACCATGTGTAGATGTGCACAAACTTTTTTCGGCCCGATTCAACTTTTTCTTGAGTTACTCCCCTTGATTTTGGTCTGAAATCCTTGTATTTGGAACCTACTGTCTTCGTCAACGCAACTCGTCCCAGAGTTTTCAATGGATTCTTCTGAAATTTGGTACACATGATCAGTGTTAATGTGCACGAACTTTTTTCGGCCCGATTTGACGTTTTCTTGAGTTACTCCCCTTGATTTTGGTCTGAAATCCTTGTATTTGGCACCTACTGTCTTCGTCAACGCAACTCGTCCCAGAGTTTTCAATGGATTCTTCTGAAATTTGGTACACACGATCAGTATCATGTGTTAAGGTGCATGAACTTCTTTCGACCTGATTCGACGTTTTCTTGAGTTACTCCCCTTGATTTTGGTCTGAAATCCTTGTATTTGGCACCTACTGTCTTCGTCAACGCAACTCGTCTCAGAGTTTTCAATGGATTCTTCTGAAATTTGGTACACATGATCAGTATCATGTGTAGATGCGCATAAACTTTTTTCGAACCAATTCAAGGCTTTCTTGAGTTATCCGCCCTTGATTTTAGTCTGGAATACTTTTATTTGGCATGGCACCTACAGTCCTCGTCAATGAAACTCGTCCTAGGGGTTTCATTGCATTCTTTTGAAATTAGGTACACTTTATTGGTGCCGAGTGCACATGTGCACAAACTTTTTTCGAGATGATTCAACAGTTTCTTGAGTTACTCCCCTTGATTTTGGTCTGAAATCTTTTATTTGCCACATACTGTCCTCGTGAATGCAACTCGTCTCGGACTTTTCGATGGATTCTTTTGAAATTTGGTACATATGGTCGGTACCATGTGTAGATGTGCACAAACTGTTTTTGAGCTGATTCGACGTTTTCTTCAGTTCCTCCCCTTGATTTTAGTCTGAAATCCTTGTATTTGGCACCTACTGTCATTTCGGCCCAATTCATCAGGCTGATGAGCTTACTTTTGCAGCTTATGCTAACAAAAATTTTGTTTTAAAGTTACTGATACATACATAAGCGCATAATCAGGGGTGGGGGAATATGCACCCCCGTAGAGTAAGAGTAACTGGAGTTCTGCTTTCTGCTACAAATACCGCTCCAGGCCCTAAATGTTGATTATCGACTGTATTCTTTTACGGGCGTATTTGTTTCTTATACCCATTCTCCACATCAGAAGACCGCTCTTTTTATACCTAATTAACTGTGTTTGGTACAGCTACCAAATTATGAGGAAACTTTTTTATCCGGTTGTAGTCTAGATACCCAGGAAAAAATTAGTTGTCTCGGCCCGTATTTTCTTTCGGATGTACATGTAATATTCTCCGATTTTGTGATCTGTAGTTGAGTGTACAAGTTATATATGAAGATCCGTGTTCAGTACAGGTGCAAAATTTTGGAAACTTATTTATCTACTTGTATTCTTACCCCTCGGTCATTTTAGCCTCGGGGTATTGTCGTCGACATGTACGTCCGACCGTTACTGCATTTTAAGCAAAACCGCTGGAGACTTAACCGCCAAATTTTTAACACTTATTTATCTAGTGCTAAGTCAGATGCCTATCGAAAGTGGCTTCCCTCTGCCCATATTTTACAGAATTTTGCCCCTTTACAGGTGTATTAATCTCTATTTCTGTCCTTTATGCTTGAATGTAACTAACTGTATCTGCAGAACTGTAATACTTAGCATGCTTAGTTCTATACTCCATACACTGATCTGTTGATGCATCCATACGCTGCAAATTGTAAAGTACCTTTAGCTTGATCATTCCACATAGTGCTATCTTCCCCAATTCACACTACACATGAGTCTCAATCACTTGGGGAAAGCCGAGGAGTTTTGATTAGATCAATCTCATGTTAGCTTTGCAAAACATCTAAACTCAGACGAGGGGGTAAAACTGCATGTCCACGTCAACGAAAGCCGATTACATACCACAACACCGCATGACCAACACTACACGCACAGCCCACTGTGGACAGTTTTACCCCCCTCATCCGAATTTAGATCTCTTGCCAAGCTAAAGTAAGTGGACATAGAATTGAAATTGGTTATGGTCAATTTGTTCAGCAAATATTGCCCGTACGTCACTTTCCCAACAACTAGATCTGGTGATTGCCCTTACTGTCCAGAAGTGTCTTTGAAGTAACTTTAAAGTGTGGCCATATTTTAACCTTGAAGTGCAAGGCTCAGAGTCAGAAGTGTGCTTGCAGTGTGGGTATTGTTTTGTAGCAATGCCATACAAGGGCATTGAAGTCACAATGAAGTCACTTGGAAGTACTTTTGAAGCCTCAAATATGTTAATTAAGTACTGCAAAGGCACTTCATCGACACTTCCACAGAAGGGTAACCTTCATAGGCACTTCTGAAGTGCTCTTGAAGTACCTAATTAGAATATTTGAGGCACTTCAATGCCCTTATATGGCAAGGCACTTCATCCACTCTTCTACAGAAGGATACCTTTCATATGCACTTCTGAAGTGCTCTTGAAGTACCTTATTAGTATCATAGCAAATCTGTGTAATGAAAGGTATGTAGCCACGAGATATTTACTTTCCCAGAAAAGAAGACACAAATATATATTTGAGCACAGAACGTTTTATTTAGAGAAAACACTGAGAGTGAGACAAAACAGTACATCATAAAATATTTACAATAAACCTGATGGTTCTTAACAAAAAACGTGTAGTTTATATAACCGCTAGCACAAATCCTTGAGACAAAATACAGCACAGTACTATATATGTATGTATTTACATGCAGTCTTTGGTATGAGAATTTATTGCAGTATTAGTATTATTATTCAAGGGTGACCGTGTTCTTGTCCAACTTGAACTTGAAGCAGCAGATCTTTCGAAGGATAGTTGCCCTCAGGTCCACTTGGACGTAATCCAACCTTTGCTGAAACCCACCAGTCTGAATTGTGGACTTCTTGGCCTGTGGCGATAAATACATGCATATAATTAAAACCTGATCATTTGTATATATGGTTCCATATGACATGCAATCCAGTTTTTTTGTTTTTTTTAATACACTCAGGATGATTGAATAGGTTACCATAAAGGGTAAAGAATGGAACACATCCGTACGATTTACAAAAGATTGATGAAGATGTCTATTATCCTTTCTTTAGTACTCCATGATATACAACAAGGGAGATAAACAGTTTGTGTGACGTTCTAACCAATATACACTATGAAGAAATCAACCATACCTAGGTGTGCTCATTAAATTTCTCATCAGTCGAGTAGCTGCTTGAAGTGAGCCGAGTTCCTTGTAGCAGCTGTATTCTGGAATATGAAAGTATACAATGTAAGAAGCCATTAGAATTGAAGAGAAACAATCATGTGAATTTTTATAATTTGTCTTTGTTAATTTCTGGTTCAACTAAATCTCCATACAGGGTTTCAAATAACAAATAAATGCTTATTAACTACAAATTGTATCTTAAATTTTTGAAATGAAATAAATGTATGAAATGAAATGTTTTCATTTCTCAAGATGTGGGTAGAAATGTACAATTGAAGTGTGTGAAGATCCTTAGCTTTGGTATATGAATAATGCAATCAATAGACAAGGAAAATATAGCCTGTTATAATGATGAAAAGTTTAATCATTATTGATTATACTTTTTCTGATTACAGCTAAAAATAGGTTATGCTAACATTTTATTATCAATATATTTTAAAACATATTTCTTTACCATTTTGTCAAAAATCTGGTATGGAAATATTCTACAATCTTCTGCAAGGAACAAAAATCAATAAATTTTATAAATCAATAAACAGTTCAAAACAATAAGATTATTTATTTAGAGCTACCATCCCCCCAACCAGTTAAATCCACCTGTTTTGACATGAACAGGAAGTATACAAGCAGTGTTGAGATAAAAATATCTCACCCTCAGGGGATTTCCTCCAGGGGTGCATGCCAATCTTCATATGAGGTCCCCAAGCCTGGGGTTTCCAAGCTGACAATTCACACAATCATAACAAAGGCAATCCACACTGCCTGGGTAGATCTGAAAGTGACATTGAGACAGAGATATGAATATTTCTTTGTGAAAGCCATGCTATATGACCCATTAAATTTGACTGCAATTATAAGGTGAAGTACATTATTGGAACCTGCAGTCCATATAGCAATATTTATTGAGGCCAATATCAATTTTGTAACATGCCAAGGGAAACTTGTTGATAATAATAGCTGATACTCCCAGGTCTACATCACTGTTCAGCTCAGTTCTTTGCTTATTAAGTTATGAAAAACAGAAAAATTACAGTTATATTTATTATTTACTTACCATATCACTAGCTGCACTCATCACCATCTGCAATACAGTTCTTCAAACCTCCATAGTTCCAGCTTAACATGAACAAATCCATCTGATTTTTGCAGTTGGAGGTCAGCCATTTTGTTTGTTGTCGACTGGTGGCGCACCCGGTGTTCAATTAAATTTTGAAGGGCAGATAACTCCACCCATTTTGACGAGACAGTTGAAAGGAAAAAGACTATCAGAAACAGAAATTATATATATATATTATATTTAAACAAGTGATAATAATGATGAGGATAATATAAAGTATTCTTTAATGGACATTTTTTGTTGCTGACATTATGTTATGTTAGAACTGATTCTTCTAAAAATATTTTCCCATTTTACTATAAAATTATGGATTTGGAGGGATTATAAAATCTGAATTCAACAAGATTTCTTATCTAATATGATACTGTTTTGATACTGATATTATTAATATCTTTATTTTATTCAAATAGAAACCCATGATACTGATCACTTTAAAAGATTCAAAAAAGTGTTCACAGTTCTGAGTAATAGGTCAGTAACCACATGTGAATATTTTACACAGTTGCAGCTATTTTGAACTGTGAAGTACAAATCTGATGTTTAGTGGTTTCATTGAAATGAGATTTGATGTCACTGAGTGAAATCAAATCAGCCAACTTTAAGCTGGGATATTCCCAAAGCTAATTAATATCATTGAAACTTGTATACATGTAGCTCTAATTTATAATGTTATGTTACTGTAGGATTTATAGGATTTTTTAGAATCTTATAGAATTTTTTTAATCTTATATGATTTTTTCAGAATCTTATAGGATTTTTCAGAATCTTGTATGATTTTTTAGAATCTTATAGGATTTTTCAAAATCTTATAAGATCCTATAAGATATTTTTTGTAAGGGGAAGCCCCTCAAGATATGCTATAAAACTGTCCAAGAAGTATCTTTGAGGAGTACCTCAGATTATGCCAATCAATAACTAAGTCTCAGAAGTGTCCCTGAAGCCCCTCAAGTTTTGCTGAAGAACTGACAAAGTCCATGAAGTGTCTTTGAGGAGTACATGTACCTTGGATTATGCCGAACAAAAACCAAGTCTCAGAAGTGTCTCTGAAGTCCCTCATTTTTTGCTATGAAATTGACAAAGCCCATGAAGTGTCTTTGAGGAGTCCCTTGGCTACTACCTTTTTCTAATGAAGTACCTTTGAAGTGTACCAGTATTTTTCTCCGTTGTTGAAGTGCCTTTTCAGTGTACTCTTCAGAGGCACTTCTAGGCACACTTCACATGAAGTGTGACACTTCTGGACAGTAAGGGTGGTTTGCCGCCGTTCGCAGAGCAGATCATTTCCATTACGAAGTCTCTCATCCTTTACCCTGTCATAAATCCCTCTGTTTGCAATACGGATACCTCTGCATGGAGAGTGCCTGGAGATCCCATTAAGGTGCAGAAATGGTGATGGTGGGCTGTTCAAATCGCATTTCGTCCGTGGTCCGTGGTCCATCCGTTCGTCCGTCCGTCCGTTCGTAAAGAATTCTTGTTATCGCGATTTCTCAGGAACTACTTTATGGATCTTTCTCAAATTTGATACACAGGTTCCCCTTGGGGTCTATTTGTGCAAGATACCTTTTTTGGTCCGATTCTAAAATCCAATATGGCCGCCAGGTAGCCATCTTGGATTTCCCCATGAAACCTTGTTATCGCGATTTCTCAGGAACTACTGCATGGATCTTTCTCAAATTTGGTACACAGGTTCCCCTTGGGGTCTAGTTGTGCAAGATACCTTTTCTGGTCCGATTCGAAAATCCAATATGGCCACCAGGCAGCCATCTTGGATTTCCCCATGAAAAACCTGTTATCGCGATTTCAGGAACTACTGCATGGATCTTTCTCAAATTTGGTGCACAGGTTTCCAAGAGTCTAGTTGTGCAAGGTACCGGTCCGAATCGAAAATCCAATATGGCCACAAGGCAGCCATCTTGGATTTCTCCATGAAACCTTGTTATCAAAGGACAGAACTACTGCGTGGATCTTTCTCAAATTTGGTACACAGATTCTCCTTAGGGTCTAGTTTTGCAAGACTCCTTTTTCGGTCTGAATCGAAAATCGAATATGGCCACAAGGCGGCCATCTTTGATTTCCCCTTGGATTTCCCCATGAAACCTTGGGATTTCTCAAGAACTACTGCATGGATCTTTCTCAAATTTGGTACACAGGTTCGCCGTGGGGTCTAGTTGTGCAGGATACCTTTTCTGGTCTACTGGAAAACTGAAACATGGCCACCAGGCAGCCATCTTGGATTTCCCCATGAAACCTTGTTATCGCGATTTCTCAGGAACTACTGCATGGATCTTTCTCAAATTTGGTACACAGGTTCCCCTTGGGGTCTAGTTGTGCAAGATACCTTTTCTGATCCGATTCGAAAATCCAATATGGCCACCAGGCAGCCATCTTGGATTTCCCCATGAAACCTTGTTATCGCGATTTCTCAGGAACTACTGCATGGATCTTTCTCAAATTTGGTACACAGGTTTCCCTATGAGTCTAGTTGTGCAAGGTACCTTTTTCGGTCCGAATCGAAAATCCAATCTGGCCGCAAGGCAGCCATCTTGGATTTCTCCCTGAAACCTTGTTATCGCGATTTCTCAGGAACTACTGCGTGGATCTTTCTCACATTTGGTACACATGTTCCCTTTGGGGTCTAGTTGTGCAAGATACCTTCTCTGGTCCGATTCGAAAATCCAATATGGCCACAAGGCAGCCAACTTGGATTTCCCCATGAAACCTTATCGCGATTTCTCAGGAAGTACTGCATGGATCTTTCTCAAATTTGGTACACAGGTTCCCCTAGGGGTCTAGTTGTGCAAGATACCTTTTCTGGTCTGATTGGAAAATCCAATATGGCCACCAGGCAGCCATCTTGGATTTTCCCATGATACTTTATCGTCATTTCTCAGGAAGTACTGCATGGATCTTTCTCAAATTTGGTACACAGGTTCCCCTTAGGGTCTAGTTGTGCAAGATACCTTTTTTGGTCCGATTGGAAAATCCAATATAGCCACAAGGCAGCCATCTTGGATTTCCCCATGAAACCTTGTTATCGCGATTTCTCAGGAAGTGCTGCATGGATCTTTCTCAAATTTGGTACACAGGTTTCCCTTGGGGTCTAGTTGTGCAAGATACTTTTTTGGTCCGATTCGAAATCCAATATGGCCACCAGGCAGCCATATTGAAGTACTGCATGGAAGTACTGCATGGATCTTTCTCAAATTTGGTACACAGGTTCCCCTTGGGGTCTAGTTGTGCAAGATACCTTTCCTGTTCCGATTTGAAAATCCAGTATGGCCACCAGGCAGCCATCTTGGATTTCCCCATGAAACGTTATCGTCATTTCTCAGGAACTACTGCATGGATCTTTCATAATTTTAGGGTCTCGATATGCTAGATGCCTTTTTCGGTCAGCCATATCGAAAATCCAATATGGTCACCAGGCGGCCATCTTATGACTTCCCTATGAAATTTTGTTATCATGATATCTCAGGAACTACTGCATGGATCTTTCTCAAATTTGGTACATAGGTTCCCCTTGTGGTCCAGTTGTGCAAGATACCTTTTCTGGCCCGATTCCTAAATCCAATATGTCCATCAGGTGGCTATCTTGGATTTCCCCATGAAACTTTGTTATTGCGATTTCTCAGGAACTACTGCATGGATCTTTGTTAAATTTGGTACACAGGTTCTCGTGGTCGTCTAGTTGTGCAAGATACCTTTTCTGGTCCGATTCGAAAATCCAATATGGCCAACAGACGGCCATCTTGGATTTGCCCATGCAACTTTTGCATGTTATCGTGATTTCTCAGGAAGTACTTCATGGATCTTTCTCAAGTTTGGTACACAGGTTCCCCTTAGGGTCTAGTTGTGCAAGATACCTTTTTCGGTCCGAATCGAAAATCCAATATGGCCACAAGGCGGCCGTCTTGAATTTCCCCTCGAAACATTGTTATCGTGAATTCTCAGGAAATATTTCATGGATCTTTCTGAAATTTGGTACACATGTCCCACATGCAAGATACCTTTTCTGGTCCGATTCGGCAATCCAAGTTACGCTTCAAATTAATACGGTATTCTCGAGTTGTGGCGTTGCATCACAAGAATCGTCGGATCAAACGGTGGTGCATATTCTATATATTGACTATACCTTCACCTCCCATATTAAAGAATTAAAATGTATTTCTTCAAATTTTAAATCGGTTTTCTTTAGTCCATGCAGTAGCAAGTGAACTGGCCCACCCTTTCGTCTGACTGCGGTTCGGCTACATGAAGGGACGTCACTCTTGTGACTCAACGTCACAACTCGACAACTGTAGACTACTGCATGTTTCGATCCAAGGGAGATAATCGGGATTCAGGCAATTTCGAAGTTTCAACATTACTGCGCGGACCGGATCCCTTCAGTATTAAGTATTGTACCATCTTACTATTTTCGAGCATGGTATCTTAAAAGAGATATCTCAAACTAGCCCAGTAAACAGAACAGAATTAGCATTCGTTCCTAATTATAAAATCTTAAGTATGTTTCATAGCTCATGCCAAAGTGTCAAAGAGATTGGTCTTCGCTTCCAGTACCCAATGATGACACGTGCAAAAAAATAAATAAAAAAAAATACTACAAAACGAAGACGAAGGATCCTCCTTACATGTACATTCACTTTCAGACTAACTTTGCTCATTTCTCTTGTATTATAACAACCGACATAAGTACAGTTTCTAGAAATCTTGAAACTCCTGAAACTTAGATTATATCTTGGTGTTTTCAGTGTCCCTTTTTTGATCTTTTTCACTCGGATTCGAAATTCTGTAAACAAAATTACAAATCAATCGTTTGTTCTTAGTAACAATGGACAAAAAGATCCTCTAGTCATTAGCTTACAATTATCGGACAATGGTGGGCGCCAAGATCCTTCATGATGTCTCGTATTGTCTTGCGTGCTATTTAGCAGATCTGCTACTTCGCAAATAATTTCTAAAATCAGTGATATTTAGAAAGCGGTGTGCTACTTTGAAGATAATTTCTAGGATTACTGCTAGTTAGCACTTTGACTTGCCTGTTCCCAAAGAAAATATACTGTATAATTAGCACGAATGCTAAATATTGAATATTTTTTTAGCCCACCATCACCTGAAGGTTCTGGTCCGATTCGAAAATCCAATATGGCCACAAGGCGGCCATCTTGGATTTCCCCATGAAACTGCTATTTCTCGGGAACTACTGCATGGATCTTTCTCAAATTTGGTACACAGGTTCCCCTTGGGGTCTAGTGGTGCAAGATACCTTTTCTGGTCCGATTCAAAAATCCAATATGGCCAACAGGCAGCCATCTTCGATTTCCTCATGAAACCTTGTTATCGCGATTTCTCAGGAACTACTGCATGAATCTTTCTCAAATTTGGTACACATGTTTCCCTTGGGGTCTAGTTGTGCAAGATACCTTTCTGGTCCGATTCGAAAATCCAATATGGCCGCAAGGCGGGCATCTTGGATTTCCCCGTGAAACCTTGTTCTTGCTATTTCTCAGGAACTGCTGCATGGATCTTTCTCAAATTTGGTACACAGGTTCCCCTTGGGGTCTAGTTGTGCAAGATACCTTTTCCGGTCCGATTCAAAAATCCAATATGGCCACAAGGCAGCCATCTTGGATTTCCCCATGAAACTTTGTTATTGTCATTTCTCAGGAAGTATTGCATGGATCTTTCTCAAATTTGGTACACAGATTCCGCTTAGGGTCTAGTTGTGCAAGATACCTTTTTCGGTCCGAATCGAAAATCCAATATGGCCACCAGGCGGCCATCTTAGATTTCCCATGAAACTTTATCGTGATTTCTCAGGAAGTACTGCGTGGATCTTTGTCAAATTTGGTACACAGTTTCCCCTTGTGGTCCAGTTGTGCAAGATACCTTTTCTGTGCCGATTCCAAAATTCAATATGTCCATCAGATGGCCATCTTGGATTTTCGCACGAAACTTTGTTATTGCAATTTCTCAGGAACTACTGCATGAATCTTTGTCAAATTTGGTACACAGGTTCCCCTTGTGATCTAGTAGTGCAAGATACCTTTTTCTTTCCGATTCGAAAATCCAATATGGCCACCAGGCGGCCATCTTGGATCTCCCCATGCAACTTTGTTATCGTGATTTCTCAGGAAGTACTGGATGGATCTTTCTCAAATTTGGTACATATGTTCCCATTGGGGTCTAGTTATGCAAAATACCCGTTATTTGCGCTGAAAACTTACCTCACTTCCACTCTTTGCATTTCTTGTCTACAGGAAATATCACAGTAAGAATTTAAATGACACAGTTATCTCCCCTGCTAGTCACCTGATTGCATAGCTACCCACAATTCTACTTCCTTCTTGTTCTACTGCTTCGTAGGGCTGGAAGTAAACATTGTCAACTCCGTGAAAAAGTGCCTTTTCTAGCGAAACTACTCACAGTTGGATTACCTCAGACGTCTGATTTCCTGCAAGAAACCCTTTGGGAAGTATTCTCTAAGTTATCAGCGTAATAATGGCTCATAATATGTCTCAAATGTCATGCATGTCTTGTGGAGGTGACAAGCCAAGTTATGACCTTCACTCAGTGTGTCCGCCATGCCGCCAGGGTAGAATCTGTACATGGGACACGGCCTGTGAAGAGTGTATTGTGTGGGCGCCCGGCATATTCCAGGTTTATTTGGCCGGTTCTCTGGCAGCTAACGAAGGGAATGGTGTCGTTATGCCTGCCAATATCGCAAACGAGACGTATGTAGCACAGTCTCCTCGTACTAATGTAGGCGAGGAGTCTAGGGGGTTTGTTAGTTCAGTAGCTGGGACTCCATTAGTCAGCCTATTGGATGTAAATAAAGATAAACAAACGCCCCCCCCCGCTCACGATGCTTCCATTTCAGGCCAGGTGAAGGGTCAATCAGGTAAGGGATCGACCCGGTTGGTACAAGTGGAAGGAGTAATCGAGGATATGGAATCTGGTACGACGACGACTGTGGAAGTGGAGATTCCTATTGAGCGGACGCCTGGATGTGACGATGAAGGGAAATCGGTGACGGACCCAGGCTTAGCGTGGGAAAGCCAGGGGACTCCGATCGCACGATCGGAGTCAACTTATGATTATGAAAACTTGGGCAGCACCAGTGAGGAGCCTAATGTTAAATTTTCATTTGGGTCCGGGGTTGGGAAAATACCTTCCTCGACGCTGTCGAGGCCTGGACTTCCCGGTCGCTCAGTTACGCCTTTAACTGCTGCTTCCGGTTTGTCTGAATTTTCTCAACCTGCTTCCGGTTACTCTGGTGGCCTTCCTCGTTCCCTTGCCGAGACGTTTGTGTCTACGAGCCTTCTGGGCCACCAGAGATTAAGGTTCCCGCAACAACGGCAGTATGGTATGTATCCAGGTAACCATAATATGTCAAATTTTTTGCCTGTGTCTGAGTTGCGTTATCAAGAACCCTCAATCAGACCAGTTCAAATTATGCGGCATCCGGTTGCTGGTCTACCTTCGCCCTTGCGTGGCTTAGGTCAGATATCTGCTTCCGGTGGTGTTCGAGGTACGGGACCGGGAATTTATCGTATGATGCGTCCTCCTATACGTGCTTCCGGTTTACGACCTCGTATGCCCGTTCACCGACCTTTACAGTGGCCGTGCTCACGTCCAGCTGGAGGGTCCTTGAGTGTGAACACACCTCGTCAGGCCTTGCTTCCGGTCCACTCTCAAGTGACTGATCCCACTTTGGCTGCCATACTGCGCGGTATGGAACAGCAACGTGAGGAAATGAAGGAATTGAGAGAGATGATGACCAGTCAATTCCGAAGTAGTACGCCACTGCTTCCGGTTTTGACTGAACAGTCTAGGAAACCGGAAGCTAATTTGTCGAGGACTATCCCTTCCAATACTCCCTCCTGGCAGGAAGCCCCGGAAGCTATGGAAGTGGATAGGGACCAGTACGGTAGATCTGAATTGAATGAACCTACCAATACTGATCCGGATGCTAGGAAATATTATGAACTTATTTCCGGCATCTATGACTTAATTCCTGATATGCAGCTTCCGGTCCCACATGCGGGGGATATTGAAACTGAATCAGGAGAGTCAAACCGGGTTACGAGGTCGGCTACCACGCTGCCGGCCTCAACTGCTATTCATTCTATCTGCCATTTATTCCATAGAACGTTAGCAGAACCCACTACGCAGGAGGAACGTGCTATAAGGTTGAGACCAAAAGCTCGCTTCCGCCCTGCAGGATCTTCTGGTCCGTTCCCAGTACAGAAGCCAAACACACGAAGTTACGGCGTACATAACTCACCGTTTAGCTTCCGGTCTGCAGAGGTGAACGGCGACTTTCAGTATTTATGCTCTAGCAATACTAAAGTGCCTAGTAATCCGGATGTTCCTTGCACGAACAAACAGGCCGCAGTACTTGAGGAAACTGCTCGACAAGGAGTGGCGATTACGAATCACCTCGACTGGTTTCTTAAAGCCATAAAGGATGGTTTATTTTCGCTGTCGGGCGCGGAGAGTCAAGAACAGTTACAGGAGGGTATAAACCTCGTTCTTGACTACCAGAAGATTGCTTCCGGTGCTGTAGAAGATTTACTGGTACACAATGCCTATCTATCTTCTATGCTAGTGTATTTAAGGAGAAAGGCCTTCATTCCTTTTATGCATAGTTACACACCGGAAGCTGTAAAGAGGAGTCTACTAGAGACATCTACGGCTCCTTCTTTACTGTTTGGTGATGCTGTTGCCGAAGTTCGACCTGAAATGGATCGTATAGAGCATGACAGGTCAGTTACTTCCGGTGCTTCGTCTAAAAGACCTATGGCTTCCGGGTCGGGTCCAAAGGCGAAGAAGGCTAAGAAGAACCCGCCTAGTTCCAAGGCTAATAAGGGTGCTTCCGGCCAACAGCATAACCAAGCCAAGAGTATCGACCTATGGCCATAAGAAGCAGGGTAAGGGGAAATCTAAGCAGTCAAAGAAGGATTCCTGATGTCTCGGGCCGTACCGGGTGGCTTCCGGTATGGCGGGAACACCGAGACATAACGTTTCCAGTTCCCCAGCAACTAGACCTTCCGGTAGGGGGAAGGCTGCAGTTGTTTTGGAGGAACTGGATAAGGATCGGGACGGAAGCGTGGGTCATTCGAACGATCAGATACGGCTATCGCCTATTGTTCGACACGCTTCCTCCCTTGACTGCTCATCCCCTTCCGTCTCGTATACCATTACGAACGGGTCATCTATCAGCGATACAGTCCTCTGTGGACAAGCTGATAGAGAAGGCAGCTGTAATAGAGCTTCCGGTTTCGGACACGTCACCCGGGTTCTATTCGCCGGTCTTTCTGGTCCCCAAGAAAGACACGTCCGAGATGCGCATGGTTATAAACCTAAAGCGCCTCAACAAGGACTACCTCACTCCACCGCCACACTTCCGCATGGAGTCCTTCCGGTCTATCCGGACGGTACTCGGACAAGGGGAATGGCTGACTTCTCTGGATTTAAGGGATGCATACCTGCATATCCCGATACATCCGGGGGACAGGAAGTACTTGAGATTCATGGTCGGCAAACGACGCTTCCAAATTCAAGTGCTTCCGTTCGGCCTATCCACTTCCCCTTGGGTGTTCACACGAGTGTTTACACCAGTGGCACAATTCCTGCACAGTCTAGGTATAAAGTACCACTTTTATATCGACGACTCCCTGCTAAGGAATGCCTGCAAGGAGCAGTTAATCCTAGACACCCAGTTTGTCTTAAGGATGTTGACTTCTCTGGGATACATCCCACACGAAGAGAAATCAGAGCTGATTCCTTCACAAAGGCGCAAATTTCTGGGGGTGGAATACGATACGCTACGAGCTCTCGCCAAACCCCCAGAAGATCGATGGCTAAAGATAACGACGAAGATACCTCAGTTCCTCAAGTTATCTCAGGCCAGGGCTTTACACTTTGCTGCGATAATCGGCCTCTTGACGTCAACACAGGACGTAACACCAAGAGGGCGGTTGCAGCTTCGTCCCTTAATGATTTACTTCAATCATCAATGGGTCGAAAGGCAGTTGAATCCGTGGATACCTGTAACACCGCTAGTCAAACAATGCCTCCAATGGTGGCTGGATCCACTCAACGTTATGCCAGGTGTGTCCCTACTTCCGTTTCGTCCGTCACATCACCTGTTCACGGACGCATCTATGGAAGGATGGGGAGCCCACCTCGAGTCCAAGTCGACATCCGGGTTATGGACAATCGAGGAACGCTCGTACCATATAAACGTGTTGGAGTTTATGGCAGTGACACATGCCATCCGCACGTGGGTGAGCGTATTGACCGACAAGAACCTGCTAGTTGCGACGGACAACACATCAGTCGTGTCCTACATCAACAAGCAGGGGGGGACGAGATCTCCGCAATTACAAAGCCAAGCGGAAATCTTTTTCGGTCTGTGTTGGGACAACAACATATCGGTGTTGGCCAGGCACATCCCGGGGGTACTGAACGTCTTAGCGGATTCGCTTTCTCGACGGAATCAGATAATTCCCACGGAGTGGCAACTTCACCCAGACATACTAAAACAAATAGCTCATGTCTGGGAGATGCCACACATAGATCTGTTCGCCACTCGGCGCAACAATCTACTGCCCCTGTTCATGTCGCCGGTTCCGGATCCGTCGGCATATGCAGTGGACGCACTATCGCAGGACTGGTCAAGGATGGTAGCATATGCGTTCCCTCCTCCAGCTATCCTAGCGAAGGTACTTCAGAAGATCCGCGAACACATGTGTGTCGTTTACCTGATTGTTCCGTGGTGGCCAGCAAGGCCGTGGTTCCCGGAACTATTGGATCTTCTGGTAGATGTACCAAGACAGCTTCCGGTATGGCACAATCTACTGCGCCAGCCCGGAACGTCGACATTCCACAGCCAACCAGGACTGTTCCACTACCACGTGTGCAAGTGCTCAAGCAGCACTTCGCTCAGGCGGGATTTTCAGCGGAGGTTGGGCGCCGAATGGCACAATCTATTCGACCGTCCTCTTCCGCTGTATACAACTCAAAGTGGGCAATCTTCGATCTTTGGTGTGGAGAGAGGGATATTAATCCATCCTGCGCAACTATCCCTGAGATAGCAGAGTTTCTATTGTACCTGTTCAGGGATAGGGGCCTGGTGCCTGCTACGGTAGAAGGTTATAGAGCGGCCATTGCTCAACCTATTCTACTGGGTACTGGGATTAATCCCTCGACTGATCCAAACTTATCTGCACTAATCAAGTCATACAAGATAACTGGTCAGTCGGCTATTCCGAAATTGCCTAAGTGGGACTTAGCCTTAGTACTTCGGCAATTGGGAAAGCCACCTTTCGAGCCAATAGAAGCTATTGAGCTAAAATATTTATCATACAAAACTTCGTTTTTGTTGGCTCTTGCTTCAGCAGCTAGGGTGTCAGAGCTGCATGCGCTCGATAGAAGGAACATCAGACACTCTAGGAACTGGAGCAAGGTAGTTCTCACAACGGTTCCTGAGTTTGTGGCCAAGAATCAAGCCCTCTACGATTCCATATCTCGAGAGTTCACAATTCCAGCCTTATCTGATTTCCTTTCGTCCGGTCTTGAATCAGACATGTTAATGTGTCCGGTTCGGGCTCTTGCGTGTTACCTGAATCGTACAGAGGAGATCAGAGCGGGAAGGAGGCGTTTGTTTATCCCTTTCGATCCCAAAGCCAAACAAGAAATAAGTAAAAACACTATCTCGAGTTGGCTCAAAAATACGATTCGGCTAGCGTACTCCACGGCTACTGATAGGCAAGCCGCGCTTGTAAACGTTTCGGGTCACGAGATTAGGGCATTAGCGGCATCATGGCCTCTATGGACCAACAGATCGGTGACAGACATTATGAGGGCGTGCTACTGGAGGTCAAACACGACATTTGCCTCCTACTATCTCCGGGACATGACGTTGGCATGTAACGACCTCTATTCTATCGGCCCACTTGTGACCGCACAGCGGGTGTCAGGGGGACCGAGGCCAGCAATATAGCTACAAAAGTCCGGGCGTACAGTTGTAACCCTGCTTGCGGGTGAGTGCATTTTTTCTCTCGGCCCCTTTCGAAAAAAAGGGGGGGGCGTATATTGCATCTCAGCCTTGAAGTCAGAGTAGCAACAGAGGTTCCCTGTGTACCATAGGCATACAGGTTATTACTGTTGTATGATTTCATGGATCCTCTGTGAGGTAGAAGATCTATGATTTCTACTTTGAACTAGTCACTATGTATGGCATTTATCACTACCACGGATTGTATCAGTTTGCCCACCTACCTTACGGTGGCATTCTATGCAAAGAGTGGAAGTGAGGTAAGTTTTCAGCGCAAATAACAAAAAAATTTTACAAGTAAATTTTCTGTTATTAAGCTAAAACTTACCTCACTTCCAGTGATGCCCACCCAACCTCCCCGCTATGATACATCCAGACCATGTATCGCAGTGGAACAAGAAGGAAGTAGAATTGTGGGTAGCTATGCAATCAGGTGACTAGCAGGGGAGATAACTGTGTCATTTAAATTCTTACTGTGATATTTCCTGTAGACAAGAAATGCAAAGAGTGGAAGTGAGGTAAGTTTTAGCTTAATAACAGAAAATTTACTTGTAAAATTTTTTTTTTTCTGGGACGATTCGAAAATCCAATATGGCCAACAGGCGCCCATCTTGGATTTCCCCTTGAAACATAGTTATCGTGAATTCTCAGGAACTACTTCATGGATCTTTCTGAAATTTTGTATACAGCTCCCACATGGGGCCTAGTTGTGCAAGATAAGTTTTTTGGTCTGATTCGAAAATCCAAGTTACGCTTCAAATTAATACAGTATTCCCGAGTTGTGACGTTGCAGATCAAACGGTGGGACATATTCTATATGGAGGCTATAGAGAATATCCATACCTTCACCTTCCATATCAAGAGGTTCAAATAATTCAGAATTAAAATGTATTTCTTCAAATTTTAAATCAGTTTTCTTTAGTCCAGTGAACTGCCCCACTGTTTCGTCTGCCGACGGGTCGGCTACATGAAGGGACATCACTCTTGTGACACAACGTTACAACTCGACAACTGTAGACTACTGCGTGTTTCGATCCAATCAGGATTCAGACACTTTCGAAGTTTCAACATTTTTTACTGCGCGGATCCCGTCAGTATTAAGTATTGTACCGTCTTACTATTTTCGAGCATGCATGGTATCTTGAAAGAGATATCTCAAACTAGCCCAGTAAACGGAACAGAATTCGTTCCTAATTATAAAATCTTAAGTATGTTTCATAGCTCATACCAAAGGGTCGAAGTCTTCGCTTCCAGTACCCAATGATGACACGTGCAGAAAAAAATACAACAAAACGAAGACGAAGGATCCTCCGGACATTCACTTTCAGACTAACTTTACTATAACAACCGACATAAGTACAGTTTCTAGAAATCTTGAAACTCCTTAAACTTAGAAAGATGATATCTTGTTGTTTTCCAATGTCCCTTTTTCGCTCAGATTCGAAATTCTGTAAACCAAATTACAAATCAATCGTTTCTTAGTAACAATGGACAAAAAGATCCTCTTGTCATTAGCTTACAATTATCGGACAATGGTGGGCGCCCAGATCCTTCAGGATCTCTCGTCTAAATTGCAACCAGAAGAAATATTCAATATTTATGATAAATCGCAAACGCAAATTGTCGGACTGCCCCTCCCGAAAGAAAATATATTGTATAATTTAGCACAAATGCTAAATATTGAATTTTTATTCTAAATCGCATCTCCAAATTGTACGAATGTCTCTCCTTAAAGAAAATATATTGTATAATTAGCACAAATGCTACATATTTTCAAACTTGCATGGGCTGGTCAATAAGGATGTTTAAGGAAGTCTCAAGTACACCTTCTTTGCTGGTCTGTGCAACTCCTCTGACAATAACAGGGATTATTCTATCTTTCTTCCTGGTTAAACAACGCGCATGCGCTGGTATATAAGGATTTGTAAGACGGTCGCAAGTACATTTTCATTTGTGGTCTGTGCAACTCCACTCGGACTATAACAGATTATTCTATCGTTCTTCCTGGTTAAACAACGCGCATGTGCTGCTTTTAAGGATGCCTACAGAATGGGCGATATAAAGGCAATCTCACTGATGCAGACAACCGACATGTATTCAGACTTACTGGCACAACAAACCAATCATTCAACGACACTGTATGTTGGCATGCACCCAATGACTGAAGGTGTTTCGGAGACAATCGGCCCCTTTCAATGTAATTTCGAAAGAAACAAAACGCCAAAAGCAACATCTTCCTTTGGTACTTGATTGCAACAATCAAATTATATTCTAATTAGATGATATTATAAAGGTGCTAAATATTCAATATATTTTCTTTTCTCCGACACGGTGTCACATATATTTTAATGCGAATCTCTTCCAATTAGAGTAGATTATAAAAGTGCTAAATATTGAATATATTGTCTTTTCTCCGAAAAGGCTCTTGTGGATATTTAACTGCGAATCTCTTCTATTTAGTATAGATTATAAAAGTGCTAAATATTGAATATATTGTCTTTTCAAAGACGCCATGCAGCTACATATTTAAGTGCAAATTTTTTCTAATTAGATGATATTATAAAAGTGCTAAATATTGAATATATTGTCTTTCTCGGATGCCAGCTAGATATTTAACTGCAAATCTCTTCTAATTAGATGATATTATCAAAGTGCTAAATATTCAATATATTGTCTGTTCTCAGACGTCAGCTACATATTTAAATGCGAATCTATTCCAATTAGATAATATCATAAAGGTGCTAAATATTGAATATATTGTCCTTTCTCCGACACGATGTTACAGATATTTTAATGCGAATCTCTTCTAATTAGAGTAGATTATAAAAGTGCTAAATAATGAATATATTGTCTTTTTCCAGATGCCAGCTACATATTTAAGTGCGAATCTTTTCTAATTATATGATATTAAAAATGTGCTAAATATTGAATATATTGTCTTTCTCGGAGCTAGATATTTAACTGTGAATCTCTTCTATTTAGATGATATCAAAGTGCTAAATATTCAATATATTGTCTGTTCTCAGACGTCAGCTACATATGTAAGTGCGAATCTATTCTAATTAGATATTATAAAGGTGCTAAATATTGAATATATATACAGTGAGTCTGTGCTGAAACTCATACACACCTTAAGCTTGGATCAGGCATTGGAAAGTGCATACAAAGTTTGAAATATATGTATTAAAGCAGTGTGACGTCACTGGACCTAAATATGATTGCAACAGACCACCATAGAATACCATGCTTTATTTGCGGTTTACTCCGTGTAATAAAATCGTAAAAAATTACAATAAATATTTTTCCACACAGTTTCCAATGGTCTTTCATTTGATGGATCACTTTTAAGGTTACTGTATCGGGTCCCAGTTGCGTACGTGTACGTATCACAATTTTGCTTAATTACTGGGCAGTGTTTTTTTTTGTATCCGTAGAAACTATACATTTTCTGAAAGTCCTTGATTCAAGGAATTTACATAAGTAAATAGCTTTTTCGGATTTATTTATACAAGAATCGATTTATTTAAAGATAAATGACGTCATGTGATAATAACTATGTTTTTATCAAACAAACTTTTCATATACGATGTAGCTCAATCTCTCATCATTTCAGTCTAGAACGCTGTCGTGTCGCAAAGGTGACCCAGTTAGATCACTACAGAGTACATGTATGCACATCATCATAGTTGTCCCCCGCTACTTAGTGGGGGTGGGGGGCTTAGAAACACTGGTGTCCGTAATTCCATAATTCTGTAATTCCATAAGATTTTCTTGTCCGGACAATAACTCGTGAACGATTTAACCGATCAACTTCAAACTTGGGGTGTGCCTTGACATTGGCGAGAGGACAGTTGGGATTGTTTTCCAGCAATGTGCGTAGTCTAATATGGCCACCGTCAGCCATATTGGATTATAAGCATTTGGATCTTGTCCGGACAATAACTCGAGAACGATTCAGATGATCTACTTCATACCTGGGGAGTGCCTTGACATTGTTGAGAGGAGGATTGGGATTGTTTTTTCAAGCACATGCTTAATCCAATATGGCCACCTTCGGCCATACTGGATTTCATTGGATTAATTAACCAGTTTGATCTTGTCCGGACAATAACTGGAGTTCGATTCAACTGATCTACTTCAAACTTGGGGAGTGCCTTGACATCGGTGAGAGGACGGTTGGGATTGTTTTTCAGCAATGTGCATAATCCAATATGGCCGCCGTCAACCATATTGGATTATAAGCAGTTGAATCTTAGATTTTCTTGTCCGAACAATAACTCGTGAACGATTTAACCGATCAACTTTAACCGATTCAGATGATCTACTTCATACCATTGGGAGTGCCTTGACATTGTTGAGAGGAGGATTGGGATTGTTTTTCAAGCACATGCTTAATCCAATATGGCCACCATCGGCCATGGATTTCATTGGATTTTAACCAGTTTGATCTTGTCCGGACAATAACTGGAGTTCGATTCAACTGATCTACTTCAAACTTGGGGTGTGCCTTGACATTGGTGAGAGGACGGTTGGGATTGTTCTTCAGCAATATGCGTAAGTTAATATGGCCGCCGTCAGCCATATTGGATTAT
>JAVTVY010046985.1:0-24236 GCA_036873755.1 Hanleya hanleyi | reverse complement strand
AGTGGTCAGGTTCAAACCAAAGGTGGTTAGAGCCGTGTTGATCCTATGTAAGACAAAATATGGTATAGGCGTGAAAAGACACAGTAAGTGGGGCTATTACGGTGACGGTGGCGGTGACATATAACGGAGTAATCTGACATGTTCTGACTGGAGGCTGATCTGACTGGAGATGGATTTTATGACTGGGGTTGACATTATGACTGGAAGCTGATATTATGACTGGAGGCTGATATTTTGACTGGATCCAAACTGAATGAATGCCAATGCCACGGAATTAGATACCGGGCATACATTGATCGAAAAGCTGTGATGTTTTAATAGCCCTGCGCGTCCATAAGTGTAAAGGTCAGATATGAACATCTGCTCATAGTATAGTATAAGTTCTTATCTAAATCATTCTTTGATACCCAACACGCCCAAATCCTCCACGCCTTGTTAACATGTGATTTAATGAATCTGCCAGGCTTCTATCAACTACTATTCACCATCTAGGACACTTCGTCATATCGATGTTTTAGACTCTCTGTCTACAGACTGAACATAAGGAAAACGTGTTTGTTTGTTTCTTTCCTTTTTATTTCTCTCTCGCGCGCTACAGCGAGATAACTACGGAAGCGTATTAGTGCCAGTGTGAAAAAAAAAATCCGAGATTTATCTCCTAATTAGGACATAATATCTCCTAATTAGGAGATAATTATCTCCTAATTAGGAGATAATTATCTCCTAATTAGGCGATAATAAGTCCTAATTAGGAGATAATATGTCCTAATTAGGAGATAATTATCTCCTAATTAGGAGATATTATGTCCTAATTAGGAGATAAATCTCGGAATTTTTTTTTTCACACTGGCACTAATACGCTTCCGTAGATAACAGCCTGGACCAAGGAGCTTCTTTATTAGATATTTTAGCGGTATAGATTCGTTTTATAAAGATGTTAAATCAGTATTATAAATTATTCCATCTTATAAAGTAAACCACGCACTATAATAAACAACTGTGATAATAACCTCTCTCATACTTGCATCTTTGTGTGGTATTTGTGTAAATTTTTGGTAATGTGTTGTTCCATTCTATTTATCCATGATGTGTATTTTTGTATTGATCCAATTCTTTAAACTATGTACATTGTTTTATATATGTTTTCAGAATGTAAATGGGTCATTGACCTGCTGCATTCTGAAGTTGAAATAAATTACTATTTGCTATAATTGTCCCAGAAATATCAACAATACCGACAATATTATCACAGTGAGCAGGTTGATATATGCGTTCTAAGCAATTTCCAGATTCTGGGCACCGTATACTCTTTCTAGTTCCGATACTTACCATCCAAAGAACATGACGAACGCAGTCAGACGTAGTCTCGGGCTACGTAAAATATCAAGTACTGTGTATTTAGCTTGACTTTCTTTAGAAACTACACTGTACTCAATGATGGATACAGTCTGAGGATCGATGTCCGAGTTTATTATATTCTCCTCTTCCGTTGTCCATTTCTTGACACATTTGCGCGCCCTTTCCATGACGTCATTCTCGTCTGCTTTGTTGAGACGGCAGGCTTTCGTGATGAGTTTCATGGCCTCTTTCACTTTCCCGTTGGCGAAAAGCCATCTAATCGACTCCTCGAGATAACTGTGTGAAATAAGATGGCGTTTGTAAATAATGTATTTGATATCATATAGTTTTGATACATTTGTAACACGATGGCATCTTTGACTTTTCTTTTGGCGAAACAGTCATCTAAAGACTCATCCAGATAACTGGATATGTACGGTAAATCATGTATTTGATATCATACAGTTTTTATGCATTTATTGCACAATATTACCGTATGAACAACCGATCTATTTGGTAAACATATAACTAGACTTTTCATCTCTCAATGTGATTCCCTTTTCGCGCTTCACCCTCTTCTCCCAGATTAACGGTTAATATCTATAGGCTCACCGATCAATCTCATGTTTATGTCAGCTACACTCTCAGAAATATTCAGGGAATAATCCTGAATAGATCAAGTTGCACATCCACAACTCAATTTCAGGGATTTTACCTGAAATCCAGGGACAATTTCCTGAAATTCAGGTATATCAACCATGAACTAAAGCTAAATTATCTGAATTTAGGGGATTTTACGTACCTGAATAGGGTCGGGAAACCGAACTAAACCTACTAATCAGGGTGATAAATTTGCCTGAATTTCTGGGAAAATCTTCTCATTCGGGGATCTTTTTTCTCAATATCAGGTAATCAGCCCTGAATTTCAGTCAAAATCCCTTAAATTGAGTTGTGGATATACGACCTGATCAGTTCAGGACTTTTACCTAAATATTTCTGAGAGTATAGCTATACAGTTAAGATATTGGACACTTTCGCCCCTCTTCATTTTTTTTTTATTCGCACTAAAGTATCATTTCGCTGGAAATGGGGTGAAGATGACAGAACTAGAAGGAGACGCTCAACCACTAGCTAAATGATTGACGCCATTAGCGAAATATATATATAGATCAAGAACTGTCTAAATTGAAGAGTCCGCTATCCGCGTGTCGACCGTCGGATGGTACGAGGAAAGCAGCCTGATATTCATTAAAAATGTAATGAACATTTATTCAGAGTTCAAATTTTGAATATAATTATTAATTGATATATCATAACATTGTTAAGAGATACATGGCTAATTTATAATTATATGTCTACGGTAATCTATTGTATTTCATCCATTTGGTACCTGGCATGAGTAATTATTCGTATACCGGTGAGAAAACTTCATCTTTGTCTCCGTATCCAAAGATTCGTTTGTTTTTACTCAGTCATCTTCATATAATTCTGTTCTAACAACAAATGTCATTCCCCGTTTTCTAACTATACTATTGAGCTGGCGAAGTGGGAAGTTGGCGAAATATAGATAATTGCTTAACTCTGATATCTGTTGTTTTTTGATAACTCATTGACTTGGTCAAATTTTCACTCATTCAACCAAAGAGCTATCCACCAGACCCCGTCTGCCAATGCCATGGTAGAAAATAACATGATGGTCTGACTGGACTTTGAGAAATATATTTAGGATTACTGTCTCGATAGGAAATTTATCGCATGACGTCGGGCATTACAGGTCAGTTTCTGGGTATTCTTGCATCTACTATGTTGAGGCGTTTACACCATCAGACGCTCTCGTTGCTAATCCATTAACACCAAATGAGTTACTTATTTGAGCTAATCTGTCATTAGAGTTCCCGAGCTAGCGTATCTAATTCCGCTTAAGCCGTTGCAAGGAGCCGTCTGCTTAATTCATGGTTTCCACATAAACATCTTCAATTAAAGTAGTCCGCTGGTGGTTTTGGGCTTTGGCGGCCATTTTCGATGGTTTTGCCTATTTTTCCTATTAGGTTATCTCCCTTTCCTAGGTTAAGAGATAGGGATTTCCTTTAAAAGTCTTCTAACCGATAATTTTTGATAGACATTGTGATTATCTTCAAACTGTTACAATATAAGAAAATGTTAAATACTATTTATATTATTTTTTCATGAATATGTTTCAAAACAAGGGCTATTCCCTATGCTTTCTGGGTTACCAAATGGAGCATCGGTCAGTCCACTTAATGTTGCATACATCTAAAAAAAATGCACACCAACCTAAATATTTTTTTTTGTTTTTCTTCATATTACAGAATTATGAATGCCACAACACTATTATTCAAAAAGTTAATGACTGATTTACCAGCAGCAGATATCCTTAAAGCGCGGCTGATATACCAAGGCTACAGAATCTGCCGTATTCTAGTCCATATTGACCAAAAAAGGACGTGGGCCACACCAAGCAATTGTTCTATATAAATCTTAAATTTAGTAAATACTTATTAAATTTCACACGAATTCTTTCATCAATGAAAGTAGTATAGAAAGAGTATTAACCCTCTCATTGACCTGGCGTAAGAATCTGGCGTCGAGGTCAAGTGCATTATAGTACCGCCAAAAACCGCCAAAAGAGTGCGCCGTCTCAAAAAGGACGCCGTCTCATGTGGAGGTCACGTGATGGTCAAGTGCATGGGGCATGTATTCCTCCGCGGTGATGTGGTCTGGCGGTGATGTGGTCTGCCTCAGCGGACAGAAAGTAGTCCCACGGGAAAAAATGCATGGAATGCATGTATGGACCCTGGGATGTACATGTTTAGACATGTACTGACCTTCAACATCCGGGACCTTTTCAACATCCGGATGACGTCATGTATGACGTCACTTCCGGTCTGCGTGAATCGGGCGTGACCTGGGTATGACTGTATGGAATGCATGTACTGACTTGTATCTGGGTTTTTCCATCATGCGGAGGTCACGTGATCAGGAATGCATGTACTGACTTGTATGCCGTCCATTCATTTGAGTCGGGGACTTGGGGTCCCTACGGAAGGATTTTGCAAGTCATGGGTGGGTGTATGTAAAATGAGGATTTGTCTCGAAAATATAAAAAGCGGAACACGGACTTTACCCCTACAATAGAGGAAAACCCCTATCAACCCTATCCCAAAGGGCTAATATCGGTCCCCAGGCTTATGGGGTTCTGCCTGGAGTGGGTGTATGTAAAATTAGGATTTGTTCCCAAAATATAAAAAGCGGAACACGGACTTTACCCCTACACTAGGGGAAAACCCCTATCAACCCTATCCCAAAGGCCTAATATCGGTCCCTGGCTTATCGGGGCCAGCTGAGAGAGTGGAAGAGTGGGTGTATGTAAATTTAGGATTTGTCCAGAAAATATAAAAAACGGAACACGGACTTTACCCCTACACTAGGGGAAAACCTCTATCAACCTTGTCCCAAAAGGCGAATATCGATCCCTGGCTTATCGGGGCCTGCTGAGAGAGTGGGGGAGTGGGTGTATGTAAATTTGGGATTTGTTCCGAAAATATAAAAAGCGGAACACGGACTTTACCCCTAAAATAGGGGAAAACTCCTATCAACTCTATCCCAAAGGGCGAATATCGGTTCCCCGGGCTTATTGGGGCCTGGGTGCAGGGTGAGTGTATGGAAAAGTTTCTCCAGAAAAAATATAAAAAGCAGAACACGGACTTCACCCCTAAAAAAAGGGGGAAACTCCTATCAACCCTATCGCAAAGGGCGAATATCGGTCCCCCGGGCTGATCGGGGCCTGGGTGCAGGGTGGGTGTATGTAAAAGTTTCCCCAGAAAAAATATAAAATGCGGAACACGGACTTTACCCCTACAATAGGAGAAAACTCCTATCAACCCTATCCCAAAGTATTGTCACGGAATATTCATTCACATTGATCTTTGACCTCTTGGGGTCAATGAGCGTCAATATGCTCTTTAAGTGCACAAAGGTCAATGAGTGCAAGTGTACTACTCTGTATCTGGGGTTAGGATGCGTAGGTGTATGACGTCAGTTCCGGTAGGCGTGAAGCGGGCGTGACCCTGGGGAACATGTTTAGACCTGTCTGACCTACATCCGGGTACTTTCCTGTGAGTGAGTGATTGGGACCCGACTGGACTAATGTATCGTCCGTTTTCGTCATTTTGCGCATGCGCAGTCTGGTCGTAGTATAAAAAGCGGATTCGCGGAGGTTTGTTAAGTGATTGAGGGACCATACCTGGTCAAATGGACCGTGTGGAGTATCAGTTTTACATCCGGGTCCTCATCTTACATTTCGGAGTAGTATAGAAAGCAACAATTTTGGGGCCCCGAGCTCCGAGCTCCCGCCTGCCTCATCCCCGTACTCCGAGCTCCCGACTACTCCATCCCCGAGCTCCGAGCGCCCGTCGTTACGCCTTAACGCCCGTCGTTACGCCTTAACGCCCTAGCATAACGCCTTGACGCCATGATATGCACAGATGAAAGAAAAACAACAACAACAAGGATGAGAGATGAGAGAACAACAACAACATGGTTTTTTTTCATATGGTTTATTCTCCCCTCCAGTACATCATACCCACGCTGGGGGAGCCGCGTTGGGTATGTTAACAATTCAGGAAGACTCTTGTCCAATCAGAGGCCGCCATTTGGCGCTGTATCCGTCATATTCGTTCTTGCCCGTTACTGCGTTAGATGTATTCTCGGCTGCTCTTGTCCAATCAGAAGTCGCCGTTTCAGAAACATTCATCTTTGCTCGGTGTGACCTAATCGTCGTCGGGCAGGCCTGGATATTGTTCGGGCAGCATGTCCTGAAAGAGTTGTTTGCGCATCCTGATCGCATTTTCCAGGGCCTCAGTGGGTGGTAGCCCCATATCCTCTTCCAAGTGACGCTTGGTCTTCATGATGGACCTGTGCGTGGGGTCGCCTTTCATTTCAAGCGGTAGTAAGGTATACTGTTCATAGATCGCCATGGCTGTTTTCCTGATGCAGGGGCGCATTTGGGTGTACGCCTGTTGTAAGTTATCCTGTCCGGCGTCCTCGATCGCTGCAGCATGAGTATTGATAGCTGCTGTCACAATACGATCCCAGAAGGTAGGTTCTGCCTCACTTTCCTGGTATGTAGGCTGACTATCTGAGGTCAAGCTCTCCGTATCAGTATATAGACTCTCAGCAATCTCACTTTCCTGGGATGTAGGCTGACTATCTGAGGTCAAGCTCTCCGTATCAGTAGATAGACTCTCATCAATCTCTGTATCGGCTTCTTGTGCCTCGGAGTCTTCAATCTCAAGTATATTTTTCTCGTGTCGCATCATATCGTAACGTCTGGTGAACGTGCGTTGTCACTCAGAGCAAGTATAAGCCATATTGACGGTTGAACGTCGACTGGGCGTGTTTTGGCAATACACTTGTTTTTATAGACAGTAACGTCCGTCAACGCTTAGCTTAACGCTTCAACGCCCTGGTGAACTAGCTCAGAAGCCCTGATTTTCATGGAACTGCCACCAATACATCGAAATGCAGTGACGCCCGTCAACGCCCGTCGTTACGCCTTAACGCCCGTCTCAACGCCCGTCAACACCCATCGTTACGCCTTAACGCCCGTTTCAATGCCTTAACGCCCTATCTTTACGCCTTAACCCCGTCTCAGCGCCTTAACGAGCGATAAAGGGGTTTTGAAGGACGATTAACCTTTGAACTCTAAGAGCACTTTGACCCTGCGCTGCTCGGAAGTGACGTCATCGTACGCAGGCGCACACACACACATACCTGGTGCACCCTATAGAACTCAGAGTTCAAAGGTTAATCGTCCTCCAAAACCCCATTATCGCTCGGTACAGGGTGTTGAGACGGGCGTTAAGGTGTAACGACGGGCGTTTCGATGTATTGGTGGCAATTCCATGAAAATCAGGGCTTCTGAGCTAGTTCACCAGGGCGTTGAAGCGTTAAGCTAAGCGTTGACGGGCGTTACTGTCTATAAAAGCAAGTGTATTGCCAAAACACGCACTGTCGACGTTCAACCGTCAATATGGCTCATACTTGCTCTGAGTGCCAACGCACGTTCACCAGACGTTACGATATGATGCGACACGAGAAAAATATACATGGGATTGAAGACTCCGAGGCACAAGAAGCCGATACAGAGATTGATGAGAGTCTATCTACTGATGCGGAGAGCTTGACCTCAGATAGTCAGCCTACATTCCAGGAATGTGAGATTGCTGAGAGTCTATATACTGATACGGAGAGCTTGACCTCAGATAGTCAGCCTACATACCAGGAAAGTGAGGCAGAACCTACCTCCTGGGATCGTATTGTGACAACAGCTATCAATACTCATGCTGCAGCGATCGAGGGCGCCGGACAGGATAACTTACAACAGGCGTACACCCAAATGCGCCCCTGCATCAGGAAAACAGCCATGGCGATCTATGTACAGTATACCTTACTACCGCTTGGAATGAAAGGCGATCCCACGCACAGGTCCATCGTGAAGACCAAGCGTCACTTGGAAGAGGATATGGGGCTACCACCCACTGAGGCCCTGGAAAATGCGATCAGGAGGCGCAAACAACTCTTTCAGGACATGGTGCCCGAACAAAACCCAGGCCTGCCCGACGACGATTAGGTCACACCGAGCAAAGATGAAAGTTTCTGAAACGGCGACTTCTGATTGGACAAGAGTAGCCGAGAATACATCTAACGCAGTAACGGGCAAGAACGAATATGACTGATACAGCGCCAAATGGCGGCCTCTGATTGGACAAGAGTCTTCTTGATTTGTAAGCATAGCCAACGCGGCTCCCCCAGCGTGGGTATGATGTACTGAAGGGGAGAATAAACCATATGTAAAAAAAACATGTTGTTGTTCTCTCATCTCTCATCCATGTTGTTGTTGTTTTTCTTTCATCTGTGTATATCATGGCGTCAAGGCGTTATGCTAGGACGTTAAGGCGTAACGACGGGCGTTAAGGCGTAACGACGGGAGCTCGGAGCTCGGGGATGGAGTAGTCCAGAGCTCGGAGTACGGGGATGAGGCAGGCGGGAGCTCGGAGCTCGGGGCCCCAAAATTGTTGCTTTCTATACTACTCCTAAATGTAAGATGAGGACCCAGATGTAAAACTGATACTCCACACGGTCCATTTGACCAGGTACGGTCCCTCAATCACTCAACAAACCTCCACGAATCCCCAAAATGCCTGCTTTCTATACTACGACCAGACTGCGCATGCGCAAAATGATGAAAACGGACGATACATTAGTCCAGTCGGATCCCACTTACTCACTCACTCACTGGAAAGTACCCGGGTGTGGGTCAGACAGGTCTAAACATGTTCCCCAAGGTCACGCCCGATTCACGCCTACCGGAAGGGACGTCGTACGCCTAGGCATCGTAACCCTCAGATACAGAGTAGTACACTTGCACTCATTGACCTTTGTGCACTTAAAGAGCATATTGACGCTTATTGACCCCAAGAGGTCAAAGGTCAATGTGAATGAATATTCCGTGACTATACTTTGGGATAGGGTTGATAGGAGTTTTCCCCTATTGTAGGGGTAAAGTCCGTGTTCCGCATTTTATATTTTTTCTGGAGTAACTTTTACATACACCCACCCTGCACCCAGGCCCCGATCAGCCCGGGGGACCGATATTCGCCCTTTGCGATAGGGTTGATAGGAGTTTTCCCCTATTTTAGGGGTAAAGTCCGTGTTCCGCTGTTTATATTTTTTTCTGGAGAAACAAATCCTAAATTTACATACACCCACTCCTCCACTCTCTCAGCAGGCCCCGATAAGCCAGGGACCGATATTCGCCCTTTGGGACAAGGTTGATAGGGGTTTTCCCCTAGTGTAGGGGTAAAGTCCGTGTTCCGCTTTTTATATTTTCGGGACAAATCATAAATTTACATACACCCACTCCCCCACTCTCTCAGCAGGCCCCGATAAGCCAGGGACCGATATTCGCCCTTTGGGACAAGGTTCATAGGGGTTTTCCCCTAGTGTAGGGGTAAAGTCCGTGTTCCGCTTTTTATATTTTCGGGACGAATCCTAAATTCACATACACCCACTCCTCCACTCTCTCAGCAGGCCCCGATAAGCCAGGGACCGATATTTGCCCTTTGGAATAGGGTTGATAGGAGTTTTCCCCTATTGTAGGGGTAAAGTCCGTGTTCCACCTTTTATATTTTCGGGACAAATCCTAATTTTACATACACCCACTCCCCCCACTCCCTTAGCAGGCCTCGATAAGCCAGGGACCGATATTAGGCCTTTGGGATAGGGCTGATAGGGTTTTCCCCTAGTGTAGGGGTAAAGTCCGTGTTCCGCTTTTTATATTTTGGGAACAAATCCTAATTTTACATACACCCACACCAGGCAGAACCCCATAAGCCTGGGGACCGATATTAGCCCTTTGGGATAGGGTTGATAGGGGTTTTCCTCTATTGTAGGGGTAAATTACAAGCGTCTAGTCCGTCATTCATAATCCAGCCGTCGTCCATTAGAGAATATCCGCGTCCATAATCCAAAGACCTATTCCATTTTCCACATAACAGTATTAGCACCAAATTCAAAAGGACAATCATAGTATACATAAACATAGGCTAGTTTCCTGCAAGAGAGAAGCGGTCAACGGTTTTCAATGATGCCGGCAAGACATCATGATGTTCCAAAATATCAAATCCGTATCGCTATAGTATTCTTAATCCATAATATTCGTTGTAAAGTCGTCATCTAAAGAATGATGTATCTCAGTCACGCTTTGATTGTGACTGTTCATATGAGTACCATGAGGATCTTGAAGTACATGGGTTCATACGGCCCTAGCCCCGGGTTAAGCGGAATTAGACACAAGTTACGAAACGTAGCGCCATAGATCTTGCACGCTACGTTCGTATTTTGCTATCAGCATGCGATATGTATCGCCAAATTTGAGAAACTTTGAGTGGAGGCGCTTGGTAGAATAGCCCTGTTTTTATAAGTTTCTGCAACAATGTTTTGTGACGTTGATTAAAATCATCACATTTAACACAGGATCTAGCAAATGCTACTAAGCGAGATATGTATACGCCATATGCAGGTCCCACTGGAATATTACTATCCAGAAAGGGATAGTTTACGATGTCGAAATTGTAATCATCTCTTTTGTCATAAAGTCGACGAGAGAGAATGCCCGCTTCATTTTTATAGAGATAGAGATCTAAATAAGATGTGCCTGTAGGGCTATCTGTAGTTTCCTTCAAATCCAGTGAAGGTGGATATATATCCTTCACTGCGTCATTTATATAGCGATTATCCACAGCGAGAAGATGTTCCGCTTTTTATATTTTCGAGACAAATCCTCATTTTACATACACCCATTCATGACTTGCAAAATCCTTCCGTAGGGACCCCAAGTACCCGACTCAAATGAATGGACGGCATACAAGTCAGTACATGCATTCCTGATCACGTGACCTCCGCATGATGGAAAAAACAGATACATGTCAGTACATGCATTCCATAGAGTCATACCCAGGTCACGCCCCATTCACGCAGACCGGAAGTGACGTCATGTATGACGTCATCCGGATTTGAAAAGGTCCCGGATGTTGAAGGTCAGTACATGTCTAAACATGTACATCCCAGGGTCCATACATGCATTCCATGCATTTTTCCCCGTAGGACTACTTTCTGTCCGCGGAGGCAGACCGCTTCACCGCCAGACCACATCACCGCGGAGGAATACATGCCCCATGCACTTGACCATCACGTGACCTCCACATGAGACGGCGTCCTTTTTGAGACGGCGCACTCTTTTGGCGGTTTTTGCCGGTACTATAATGCACTTGACCTCGACGCCAGATTCTTACGCCATGTCAATGAGAGGGTTAATACTCTTTCTATACTACTAATGAACATTTGCGTTATCTCAATGTAAAAAGATAAACCTCTCAAAATATCCCAGCTAACATAACACATTAAGTTTCGGCCCGCTGTCGGCATCCGGGTTGCGATGAGTGGCTAGGAACAGCCAGATTTTCGAACAGCTGGAATGACGTTGACTGACCTCCGCCTCCTAGCAGGTCTGTGCACGGCGAACGTAATCGGTTCCCTTTTCGTTTTTCTTTTTTATTTGGAAACCATGCAGAACAAAATTTTAATTCCCGAAATAGTTATTGTAAATGTGCATCGAATAAATATTGATAATAAATATTTTTCCTAAATGGCTTTCGGATTTATTTCCAATCAATCCTTGCACAACTGGTCATTTTGTGCGGAACTGAATTTCTCGGTATCCAGCTTTCTCGTCATTTTGGCGCACATTGGCTGATCGACAGGCAAATTTTTGACCGTACTCAATCGGTTTGAAGAGGTGTGAATGCAGTAAGCAAATAATTTTCGCAGCCACCTGGAAATTTTTATCATCCGAATATAAAGTAATATAAAAGGGAAGCAAGAATGTTTGCCATAATATGTGTTATTATGAAGTACCAGGATAGAGCCTGCACCATTATACACATAAATAGTATATTGCTACGAAATAGGCTCTCATTTGCAAATTGTCCGGTAATGATCGAATGAGTGAGTGAGTGAGTGAGTGAGTGAGTCAGTCAGTCAGTCAGTCAGTCAGTCCATCCGAATCATTTCGTCGGCAAAATAACGAGAACCGTTGACATTAGAACCTTGATTTTTGGCATGAAGGGGCATTAAAAAACTGTTACCAGCAAGTTCTGAGTTGACGTACTTTTGATGAAAATCACTGCTGATTCTTACTTGGGCAGTGCCCATCTTAATATAGGCAGGATTTCGACTGGGGTGGGGAGGGGGATTTCCAACAGTTCAGTACGCGTCGGAGTCCTAATGCCTACCCTACTTCGTAGGTCATGTGACGTTAGTCACACTGCCATGTTATAAATAATTTTCAGTGGTTCAGCAGCATTTATTCAACCTGCTGTACAGATGGTGCGCTAATGGCGGTTCAGTGTAGGTTAAAAGTTTTTTGCCAATGTAGGACCGTCATCGAGCCAATGAGCAAACTTTCCATCGGGCCTATGTTGGTTACCGAGTTCAGGCCGAGAATTTCTATTTTGTCTGACCGATGTCGACCCACCATCACTTTGTATCACCAGGCCAAATTTGGGGAATCCCTCAGCGTCTCCCTTTTATACTTTCTCAATAATTGTCTTAGTTAAACATCATATATACAACTTATTTTTTGGCGATTTCGAACTGAATAGCATTTTAACTGGATATAATATTTACTGACAGAAAAATTTATTCTCAGGAATGTTTCGAAACTGATATATTTGTCATAGGGAAAGGTGATCAACATAGAGAAAGGGAATATACCGTTTCCGTTTTTATTTATTGGCAGTCGCTTGCGACTAGCAATTGCTATCAAACTGGCATTTTGGTCATATGACCGCTTTTCAACCAATCATATGGCCCAGATTGACGAGGAACTCTCTAACTACTATACGAGTCAACAGAAAAAAGAGTTCCACATTGCGAACATAAATATTGATCAGAAAACTGACATTTCATATCCTGGTGTATTCTGACTGTAGTCAGAGGTCGATTATTAACTGGTTCGTGTTCCATACAGGACTATACATATTAAAACGAAAGGCAACGAAAGGGGCGCATGTATCTAATAAGAAGCAGTATAAGGTTCTACTTTCTTAGAGCGGACACTTTGAATCCTCTTGCATGTGGGCACCCGTGGGCATAACCACCAGCATATATGATCAACGGATTCCGAAAAAAGACTGAGAGTATCATATTCTGCAGGGGGTAGACTATTCTGGTGAAACGATAAAAGTGCGTGCTGTCATTTATGATCCTTTCACAATTCTGTGCCAACAACAACAGCTGTTACAGTCGGTGACAACACACACAGTACGGGCCGTATAGTGGTGTAGCCTTGTCTGCGTTTGCTGCTCATGATATGTCAATGACTTCTGTTCGTATATATTTTAACAATTGTTTCTTTTATCAATCAGCATATTCCTACGAAGTAGGCTACAGATTGCAAATTGTCCGGTAATGAGTGAGTGAGTGAGTCAGTGAGTCAGTCCATCCGAATCCTTTCGTCCGCAAAATAAGGAGAACCGTTGACATTAGAACCTTTTGGCATGAAGGTGCATTAGGGGACTGTTACGAACAAGTTCTGAGCTGACCTACTTTTGATGAAAATTTCTGGCGATTTTTCATGAAAATCACTGGTGATTCTGACTTGGGCAGTGCACATATTAATATAGGCAGGATTTCAACTGGGGGTGGGGATTTCCAAGAGTTCAGGAGAGAGAGAGAGAGAATTAGGGTTTAACGTCGCATTCAGCAATATTTCAGCTATATAGCGATCCAAGAGTTCAGTTCGCGTCGGAGTCCTAATGCCTACCCTACTTCGTAGGTCCTGTGACGTTAGTCACACTGCTCATGTTGAGTAATCCATAACGATAACTTTGCTACATTTTGATTCTCATATTTCAGAAGTTGGATAATTTGCCAGAATCTGACATAATTTTTTTTTCTGCTAAACGATGGGAAACAGTTTATTCCTACGAAGTAGGCTACCATCTGCAAATTGTCCGGTAGTCAGAGAGTGAGTTAGTGGGTCCATCCGAATCCTTTCGTCGGCAAAATAAGGAGAACCGTTGACATTAGAACCTTGATTATTTGCATGAAGGTGCATTAGAGGACTGTTACCAGCAAGTTCTGAGCTGACCGAATTCTGGTGAGAATTTCTAGTGATTTTTGATGATCAGCAAGAAAGTGCTCTGTTCCCTGGTGAGTCAAGGGGGCGTCAATGTCTATGTAGGGCCTAATTGTTTACTTTTCTTTTTGCAGGCATGTACTGAATCGGATGTATAATCGTGGACAAAGCACAATTTACATAAATTTTGTATCAAGGCGATGTTCAGCTATTTGGTAGCCTTCCTACCATATCTGCATTGTACACCACAGTCATGATGGAGACCATAAGAATACAGATCTATATATATGTTTACCAAATTTCACAATCCATCACTACATTTGAATTTTGGCTCTTTTTGGAGACTTGGAGCGATATGCAAGAGTATACAACAATAGTAAACGGAACGTCTTGCTATCACTTAGATATAGCCTTAATATAGCCACATCATTAGCGATTGTCTCAGGACCCTTGGTCCTCTGGTTCGATATGTGGATGTGTGTTGCTGAGAGAGGCTTTCCTATGAAGTCATATGGTCGATCTTTAGTCACCAGACGTCGTCAATTTACCCCACCTCTTACATATCTCTCCAACAGGCGCCTGGCCAAACAGGACCAACACTCTAGCTCACTGAGTCAAATAATCTGTAGTTTTGGAATTATTCACCAAAATGCAAGAATAAGAGAGGGAAACATATTCATACAGTCCAGTTTCAGTAAACTCGTTCGTGACCTCGTTTAAGCCAAAATATCAAAGATTGGAGAATCGACAGAAAATCTTACACTTACAGCATATTTAGTACCAGCGGAACCACAGATGAAGTTATAGTCATCGCCAGTTGTAAATTCCTCCATCCAAGATCACGGAACAGGTATCCTAGAGCCGTGAGCCACAACATACCACCAGTCCAGGCGACGGCCATGCCAACCAAATGAACCATAGCCCGATAACTTGTGGGTAATATTTCCATAGGAATAACCATCCACATTGTCACAAGACCCTGTGAGATATTGGTAAATGATATCACATCGAAATATTTGAAAATATTGTGCACATCCGAGGTGCAACAAAACTGCATATTCCCCTCAAAACAGGGCAGTAATTTCAGTATTATATTTATCAACTTTAATCTGTGTTAATCTATTATCACTCAAGCAAAATATCGTTGGATGTTTTATATGGCAATGGCGCAATACCACTGAGTTGGTTTTCAGTGGGCAATCGCCTAACAATTTGTCATGCACGAGATTCCACTGATTCGGAGCTTCACTACTATCGTGTAAATTTCGCAACGCAAGTTCGATGACGGTTGTTAGTTACTCCAATAATGTGCTTCAGTACGATTCTACTTACCGCATATACACGCCAGGCATGAGACTGGCAGGTTCACGCACATGCGTTTTCTCGCGAGTTTTTTTCGCGAGAGCCAGCAATGTCGCCGTCTTGGTGGTGTGAATGGCAATTTTAGCGCAAGTAAACTGTGAGGAAAATATCGATCGATGCGATGCCACAATGAAACGTCCCGAAATGGCGGCGTTGTTGGATCTCGTGAAAAGACGCATATGCACGGTCACGGCACGGTCTCGTGCTATAATGTAGGACATAGTACCTCGATTCGCTCTGCTAGGAATCCATATTGGCATCCATGTTGAAAGCGCAGTATCACACCGAAACTCTGAACAGCGCATGTCAGCTGTATGACTTCCGTTACCATGGAGATCAGCTTGAGAGGAAAACCAGGAGAAACACCTCAAATTAGAAGAGATCCTTCGGAGGTAGAATCATTTGGATATTTATTTCATCTTCCTATAAGGAAGAAATACACAGCGGATTATATGAGCGGAAACACATCCTATAGCATGTGATGTGCCTCATGTGCGGTGGATCACGGTTTACACCACACCATTAATGCGCGAGGTACTATACTTCGACGGAATAGACCGAGCATTCGCGAATGGTGCGTAAACCTGCTCTTCACATTCGCGACTGTGGAATTTGCAATGTAAGTTTAGAAACAGTTACGTATGAGCCGACCATTGGTTGAGCATCTGAGAACATTCAGCCATGGAACTCTTCTCGACGCCTTCTGTCTATATATTGGTGCATATGATGGGGATTGCAAGGGTTCATTTTTTTAATTTTATTGGGATTCAAATCGGATTAATTTTCGTGAAGATTCCGTCTCATATTAAGTCTCACTCGAATAAATGTCACTGACATTCACCGTCGCGGATGACATGTATTTTACTATTTCACTATTTCTCCTTCAGGTACACCATTATTGCACACATGATCGTGGTGTCAAAGGTGTCTAGTTTGAGTGGCTTTGTCATAAGTTATGCATAATAAACAGACTTTTTACATTTTTACCTGTTGAAATGTCCCAATTACAAACCGCAGGATAAGGTAAACTGTGACATTCGGAGAGAAGGCTAAAGCGATACCAGCGATCATCATTCCCCATTGGACCAGGAGACAAACCGGTCGACGACCAAACCTATCAGCCAAAAAGGTGAAGAGTGTGGCCCCAAATGCCTGTCCAGCAATCAGAAGGGTCTGGGCGAGTTGGGCTTGATAGCTTCGACCACAAACAAGGTCCCACTGTTAGTTTGATGACAAAATGTAAGAAATAAGTATAATTCTTTTTTCCTTATATTTTTATATGAATAGGGGAAAAATGACATACATGCACTTTTAATGGGGTCTACACATCAGCTACTGTATTTCATATTGACATTATATATACATGTAGAAACATGAGATATGTCACACGGAATTCATCATGTCGGAAATTATTATAGGAACTTATTCGTCAGAACCGTAGCATCGGAGAACATTGTTTCTCAAATTCGGCACTGATAGCACCGAATACGACGCAGCCCCCTAGTGGGTGGACAGCATGAGTTCGTACCATATCTGTTGCCACAAGGGAAAGATTAATTTTCTCTACAAGGTGACTGTACATGGCTAGTCACACCTGTCCATTTAAAGGGGAGCTGGTTTTATTTTGGCCTAAAAATGCTTGAAAGTCACAGTTAATACTTCACAGTAATGAGGTAACATGCGTAATATGGGATCAAAGTTGGCCATTCTCATAATCCGCATTCTGGCTGATGACGTCACGGCAGGAACCGGTTTGACATGTTTGAAGTCAAAATGGCGGATCACGCGCAAAACGAAAGCAGCTCGAACTCAGATTCAGACGGCGATTATAGCTTCAATAGCTACTCCGATGGAAATATTTTTGACTTGGTATTTTCATTATCACCAGGTATAATTTTGTCAATAATTTGATACATATATTACGGTATATGATTTAAAATTCAAAATAATATTCATCCGAGATCTATTCCGCTTTGTAACTGCAGATCTTTCTTTTTTTGGCGTAGATGTAGCCAATCTCGTGAAGCTGAAGTCGGATATATTAATATCCTCCTCGTCGAACACGCTCATGAATCCGCTTCGGTTTTCTGCTTCCGAATTCGCTAAGGCCAGGAGAGCGTGGGCAGCAAACGTCCGCCCGGAGACGGCAGTCGTCGAGGCGGGCATATAGGCCGGCGCTCTTCCGTGTCCGTCATGAACGGCCGAAGGCGAAGTCGTGAGTCCAGACCGAATCGAATTTGGAGCAGTTTCATTCTCCTTATTTCCTCTGCCTCCTCTATTCAGTGGCTTGATGGTTGGTATATGTGTGTTGTAATTTTAACTTTGGAACGTATCCAAGCCCGATAGCGACGCTGCTCAGCTCTTCACATGCGGCCTCTCCATCAAAATGTGCAGAGCAGATTGTTGTGTACTTCGCGGGCCCGGTCGTCCATGCTCTCGTGGTCTTCACAAACTTCGTCCAAGTTCTACGTATATTCTCGTCTTTTGGCTACTGGTGGAGACTCACACCACCCCACGACACACCATCGTGGCATTTTGAACAAAAAAGCTTTCTACATGACTTAAAATTGACAAATTTGGAGAGGCGTAAACTGGCGATATGTAGGCTAAGAGATGCAGAAATCAAGATGGCCGCTCGACTTGTTCCTGCCGTGACGTCACTGCTGAAGTTGTCTGAAAAGCGCTTGCCATAAGCCACAGCCATAACTCGACAACCGAGTGGAATATTTTAATGAAACTAGTACCAAAGTTCACAGATTTTTTTTTCTTATTTCTTTTAAATTTTTGTCATGTGATCTCTAGGGAATCCCTTTAATCATATCATAGTTCGTTATATCGTCGCTATAGGTCGACAATCTACTGAATGCGACGTTAAAACCTAACTCACTCAGGTATACGATCCCCATCCTACATTGAAAGTACCAAGCTTTATGACGCCTTCACAATCCATGAAAGGTTAACATTTTCATGCTTTTACTGCAATAGCCTGTTAAGCTCTCGGTAATCAAGACAAAGCCCAGCCGAGTCCAGGTCCATACTTCATGTAAGGAAGCACGAGAGAGATATCCTCTCCTTATTGGCGTTTACGCCAATGGCATTCAACTTTAATAGGGTGGGTGGGTGGGTGGTGGTGGTTGGAGACCGTGATACATGGACATTGAACAAGGAGTATTTCTGTGACCGGCAGAATGAAGCGACAGAATGGCCGTATGCTGTCTGTTTTGGGGGAGACGTCAGAATGGCAGAATGAAAATCGTGGCCGTGTAGGCCTTCTTTTATTTTGGCGACGGCACTATGGCACAATGAAGCTCTCTCAATTTATCAAGTATTTACAAATAGGACTATTACTGTGGCCGGCAGAATGAAGCGGCAGAATGACCGTAGTCTCCCTTATTTGGGGAAGACGGCAGAATGGCACAATGAAAATTATGGCCTTGTACAATGTACTCGTTTTTTTTTATCACGGCAGAATGTCTCAATTAAACTTTCTCAATTGATCAACTATTTAATTAGTCTTTTTTTTTATCACGGCAGAATGATCCAACCGATCCAATTCAACATTTCCAACTTATCATCTATTTAAAATATAAAAACTAGAAGGATTTCTCTTTTTTTTGGGTGCACGGCACAATGTCACTTTCTCAATGTATCAAGTATTTCAAATACAAGGATTTCTGTGATCGGAAGAATGAAGTGACAGACTGACCGTACTCTTTGTTAATTTTTTTTAGACACAAAATGTGTCAATGTTACATACATATATGTAGGAGGATTTGACATCGATTGAAAAATGTAGGCCTACATATACAGCAAGGCTACCAAAGAGCTCGCCTGGTATTTCCTTCCGATATGTATTATTCTTTCCTTGCCATGCTTCATCCACTCCAGTTGTGTACCAATTCATAAACATGCCCTCCATCGTGAAATGATGGACAATGTGTATGGCATGTGTATGGCAAGTTTAGGCTCAATTGTTTTACTTAATTGGAAAGTAAAGCAGAGCCTGTGTTCAGTGATCCATCAGTTCAGCTACTTGGATAGTTTCTTTGGTCGCTGTTCTATCTCTTAATCTGCATGCATGCGAGACCTTGGAAAGTAAAGCAGAGCCTGTGTACTGATCCGCGAGTTCAGCTGCTTGGGTTCTAAAACTTAAGTATTTTGTGGAAAATACGTCTCGTCACAAATTATGTAAAGATTAGTTGTAAAAATATTTATTGTTATATAAATAGGCCGATTCTCTGCAAATGTTATCATTACCCGAACACATCCTCCAGTGCGGAGGCAAGGAGTAGGGGGAGGGGGCGGTGCGTCCCCTGTCACCAGGTCTTAAATCCGAGAATGTCTCCTGATCAGTACTCCATTTCTGTGGAGTGTTTGTTGGCGGTTTCAAGTCATAAATCTTTAAGCCATCCGGAATGACCCGAATATTTCAGGGAACATATTTTCGAAGGATCTGATCTGTTTGATGCTGTGTTTTGTATTGGTAATTTTGGTGCATCTTCCATGTAAGGATCACGAAATTGGCGAAGAGTGTCTTTTAGCGGCGTTTGAAACATTTCCATTTCTATACTACTGCGGTAATGTATCTCTTCATAGAAACGGCGTTTGGCAGTGTCAACCAGTGTTAGGGAGGAATGAATGTCAGGTCGAGTGTCAAAGCGGTGTTAGGGAAAAATGTACGTGCAATCGAGTGTCAAAGCTGTATTAGGGAGGAATGTATGTTTAGGTGAGTGTCAAAGCAGTGTCACGGAATGTATGTCAAGTCGAATGTCAAATTGTTGTTAGGGAGGAATGTACGTGGAGTCAAGTGTCAAAGCGGTGTTAGGGAGGAATGTATGTGAAGTCGAGTGTCAAAGCGATGTTAGGGAGGAATGTACGTCAAGTCGAATGTCAAAGCGGTGTTAGGGAGGAATGTACGTCAAATCGAGTGTCAAAGCGGTGTTAGGGAGGAATGTACGTGAAGTCGAGTGTCAACCAGTGTTAGGGAGGAATGTATGTCACGTCGAGTGGCAAAGCGGTGTTAGGGAGGAATGTATGTGAAGTCGAGTGTCAAAGCGGTGTTAGGGAGGAATGTATGTGAAGTCGAGTGTCAAAGTGGTGTTAGGGAGGAATGTATTTGAAGTTGAATGTCAAAGCGGTGTTAGGGAGGAATGTATGTGAAGTTGACTGTCAAAGCGGTGTTAGGGATGAATGTATGTGAAGTCGAGTGTCAAAGCTGTGTTAGGGAGGAATGTATGTAATGTTGAGTGTCAAAGCGGTATTAGGACTTAGGGTTAGGTGTGCTTCATAACTATCAGGTTTAGGGTCATTTCGGCTATAGAAGTCAGATAATTTCTCCACCAAAGCGTAACTAGGGTAATGTCGAAGCTGGGCGTTCAGCATGAGTGTGCTTGAAGTTGACTTTCAAAGCACTGTTAGGAAGGAATATATCTGAAGTGCAGTGTCAAACGGTATTAGGGGAAAATGTACGTGCCATCGAGTGTCAAAGCAGTGTCACGGAATGTATGTCAAGTCGAATGTCAAATTGTTGTTAGGGAGAAATGTATGTGGAGTCAAGTGTCAAAGCGGCGTTAGGGAGGAATGTATGTGAAGTCGAGTGTCAAAGCGATGTTAGGGAGGAATGTACGTCAAGTCGAGTGTCAAAGCGGTATTAGGGAGGAATGTATGTCAAATCGAGTGTCAAAGCGGTGTTAGGGAGGAATGTACGTCAAGTCGAGTGTCAACCAGTGTTAGGGAGGAATGTATGTCAAGTCGAGTGGCAAAGCGGTGTTAGGGAGGAATGTATGTGAAGTCGAGTGTCAAATTGGTGTTAGGGAGGAACGTATTTGAAGTTGAATGTCAAAGCGGTGTTAGGGAGGAATGTATGTGAAGTTGACTGTCAAAGTGGTGTTCGAGAGGAATGTATTTTGAAGTTGAATGTCAAAGCGGTGTTAGGGAGGAATGTATGTGAAGTCGACTGTCAAAGCTGTGTTAGGGAGGAATGTATGTGAAGTCGAGTGTCAAAGCTGTGTTAGGGAGGAATGTATGTAATGTTGAGTGTCAAAGCGGTATTAGGACTTAGGGTTAGGTATGCTTCATAACTATCAGGTTTAGGGTCATTTCAGCTATAGAAGTCAGATAATTTTTCCACCAAAGCGTAACTAGGGTAATGTCGAAGCTGGGCGTTCAGCATGAGTGCGCTTGAAGTTGACTTTCAAAGCACTGTTAGGAAGGAATATATCTGAAGTGCAGTGTCAAAGCGGTGTTAGGGAAAAATGTATGTGGAGTCGAATGTCAAAGCAGTCTTAGGGTTGCATTGTACGTGAAGTCCAGTGTCAACCGGTGTTAGGGAGGAATGTATGTAAAGTCGAGTGTCAAAGTGGTGTTAGGGAGGAATGTACGTCAAGTCAAGTGTCAAAGCGGTGTTAGGGAGGAGTACGTCAAGTCAAGTGTCAAAGCGGTGTTAGGGAGGAATGTATGTCAGGTCGAGTGTCAAAGTGGGATTAGGACTTAGGGATAGGTATGCTTCATAACTATCACGTTTAGGGTCATTTCAGCTATAGAAGTGCAGTGTCAAAGCAGTGTTAGGAAAAATGTACGTTGAGTCGAATGTCAAAGCGGTGTTCGGGATGAATGTATGTGAAGTCGAGTGTGAAAGCGGAGTGAGGGAGTAATGTACATGAAGTCGACTGTCAAAGCGCTGTTAGGGAGGAATGTACGTCAAGTCGAGGATCAAAGCGGTGTTAGAGAGGAATGTACGTCAAGTCGACTGTCAAAGCGGTGTTAGGGAGGAATGTATGTCAGGTCGAGTGTCAAAGCGGGATTAGGACTTAGGGTTAGGTATGCTTCATAGCTATCAGGGTTTGGGTCAGTTCAGCTATAGGAGTCAGATAATTTCTCCACCAAAGCGTAACTAGGGTAATGTTGAAGCTGGGTGTTAGGCATGAGTGTGCTTGAAGTTGACTTTCAAAGCACTGTTAGGAAGGAATATATCTGAAGTGCAGTGTCAAAGCGGTATTAGGGAAAAATGTACCTGCAATCGGGTGTCAAAGCTGTATTAGGGAGGAATGTATGTTTAGGTGAGTGTCAAAGCAGTGTCACGGAATGTATGTCAAGTCGAATGTCAAATTGTATCTTGTATAGTGTAATAGCTAATTATTTAGCAACTATCTCCAATTAGAAAGCAGGATTGGCTTTGATTGTGACGTTGCAAAGTGACGCTCTCAAGAAAAACATCTTCATTCTGACGCACTTCATTGTGACGTTACAGGGTTAGGCTCACCCTTTCCTTCCATTCTGCCGGTTCAAAGTGCTGGCAGAAGAAAAGTCTCTGATTTTCCATTGTGCCGCTGCATTCTGCCGTAAAGAACTAAAGTGACTGTGTTTCATTGTGACGCTGCAGCGTCAGTACGAAAAAAGATGGTCTTAAATTTTTCATTGTGACGTGCCATTCTGCCGTACCGAGAAAAAGTAATGTTTCTGATGACCAATTAAACACTTTATTTCCTTCCATTCTGTCGCTTCAAAGTGCCGGCAGAAAGAAAGTCTTTCATTTTCCATTGTGCCGTTCCATTCTGTCGTAGAGGGAAAAAGTGATTGTGTTATATTGTGATGCTGGTAAGCAGGATTGACTTTGATTGTGACGTTGCAAAGTGACGCTCTGATGAAAGGCATGTTCATTCTGACGCACTTCATTGTGACGTTACAGGGTTAGGCTCTCTTCCATTCTGTCGCTTCAAAGTGCCGGCAGAAAGAAAGTCTTTCATTTTCCATTGTGCCGTTCCATTCTGCCGTAGAGGGAAAAAGTGATTGTGTTATGTGATGCTGAGAAGCAGGATTTACTTTGATTGTGACGTTGCAAAGTGACACTCTGAAGAAAGACATGTTCATTCTGACGCACTTCATTGTGACGTTACAGGGTTAGGCTCACCCTTCCTTCCATTCTGCCGGTTCAAAGTGTCGGTAGAAGAAAATTCTCTCATCTTCCATTGTGTCGCTGCATTCTGCCGTAAAGAGGTAAAGGGACTGTCTTTCATTGTGACGCTGCAGCGTCGGTTCGAAAAAATATGGTCTTAAATTTTTCATTGTGTCGTTCCATTCTGCCGTACTGACAAAACAGGTACCTTGTATAGCAACTACCTTCAATTAGAAAGCAGGATTGGCTTTGATTGTGACATTGCAAAGTGACGCTCTCAACAAAGATATCTTCATTCTGACGGACTTCATTGTGACGTTACAGGGTTAGGCTCAACCCTTCCTTTCATTCTGCCGGTTCAAAGTGCCGGCGGGCAGAAAGAGAGAGAGTCTTTCATTTTCCATTGTGCCGTTCCTTTCTGCCGTAGAGGGAAGAAGTCATTGTGTTATATTGTGATGCTGGTAAGCAGGATTTGACTTTGATTGTGACGTTGCAAAGTGACGCTCTCAAGAAAGACATGTTCATTCTGATGCGCTTCATTGTCACGTTACAGGGTTAGGCTCACCCTTCTTTCCATTCTGCCGGTTCAAAGTGCCGGCAGAAGAAAACTCTCTGATATTCCATTGTGCCGCTGCATTCTGCCGTACCGAGAAAAGGTCATGTTCCTGATGACAAATTGAAAAGTCAACTTCATTTCCTTCCATTAAGAAGGTGCAAAGAGCGTTGACAAAGACAGAGCTGTACTCTGCTGTACAAAGAAACTACTTTGAACCACATTGTGTTTCATTAATATGGCACTTGTACGGCTGAAAATAAGAGAATGGTGCAGGTTTTCCACCCTCTTATAGTCTCTCTCGTGCTTCCTTACATGAAGTATCCACCCGAGTCCAGGACATCGAATCTGTGTATATGCTTGGTTTC